>CM024755.1:100812326-100860083 GCA_014218235.1 Colocasia esculenta | reverse complement strand
CTTAAGATTTTCACACTAGTGGAGAGCAAAAGAGCAAAAGCTAAGAGGAGTGAAGATCTTGGCTCTCGACTTTCAGCAGAATTTGAATGCTTGAATATCCAATCCCTGAATGTTGTTATTCTTCTATTTTCGACTTGCATATATATCTTCAATTGAAATCTAGACGTTAAAAGTGTCCGTTGTCTCTCTTTGAGTAGTCGTTAGACTGAATGACGTCTAGAGTCTTGGAAGCTTCCAGTCACAGTCTTTTGATACTTAAGCACGCAAAGAGATGAGATCTTCAAAGATATCTGATGGCTTCTATTTGCTTAACGTTGTACCATGAAGCTAGTTCAGAGGTCTGCACAAATGTCAATCTTAAATAGCAGACAGATAAGCTGTCTCTGATGTCAGTCAACGTCAGTAGCAATAGTCAAGAAATAGTAATGCCAAATAGCTTTAGTCTAAAGACGTTATCAGAGTAGGCACGATAAAGAAAGATATGGTCTGCATGCATGCAGAGATATGTTCAGATCTCATAAATGCAAAAGCGTCAGAGAGATGTCTACGTGGGCTTTGAATAGTCAATGCTTTAAGATGAATAGGATATCAATATATGAAATCGATGAGAATGACTATGAAATCGTTGTGAACATTAATAAGTCATTATAGAGAGCAAATGTTATGAATACTTATCAAGTCGTTATGAACTCTAAAGAAATCGTTACGCTAACTTATGAAATCGTTATAATAAGCAAGTCGTTGCGAGTTCTAAAGAAACGTTATGATAACTTATGAAATCCTTATAACAAGCAAGTCATTGCGAGTTCTAAAGAAATCGTTATGATAACTTGTGAAGTCGTTACAACAAGAAAGTCGTTGCGAGTTCTAAAGAAATCATTATGATAACTTATGAAGTCGTTACAACAAGCAAGTCGTTGCGAGTTCTAAAGAATCGTTATGATAACTTATGAAGTCGTTACAACAAGCAAGTGTTGCGAGTTCTAAAGAAATCGTTATGAAACTTATGAAGTCGTTACAACAAGCAAGTCGTTGCGAGTTCTAAAGAAATCGTATGATAACTTATGAAGTCGTTACAACAAGCAAGTCGTTGCGAGTTCTAAAGAAATCGTTATGATAACTTATGAAGTCGTTACAACAAGCAAGTCGTTGCGCGTTTCTAAAGAAATCGTTGCGGTTCTGATAGAGTCGTTGCGAACGATTGTTGAAACAACAGACTTTTCAGTTATAAGAAATCGTTGCGATCACTTATAGAACGTACCGACATCGATTTGTTTGAAAAACATGACTTTCAGTCTTATAAGAAAATCGTTGCGATCACTTTAGAATCGTTACGACATCGATTTGTTTGAACACACATGACTTTTCAGTTTATAAGAAAATCGTTATGCACTTCAACAGAAATCGATATGGATTTAGAGAAATTCATGTTGAAAAGATTGAAGCTTCAGAGTAGTAATGCATACCTTTATTGGCTTGTTTGACCTCGGTATTTTCCTGTACTTAAGACTTATGAAATATTCATCAGATATAATTGATAAATTCTTGTTTGGTTTTGTTAATCATAAATAAATGTATTATATATATATAATTAATTAAAATTGCATGGGGACAGACTGATCATCAATCTCCCCCTTTTGGTGATGACAAAAAACACTAAGCATGGATAAAAGTATCTGAATTTGTTGTAAAGAGAAGATATGCTAAGATTCTAAGCAAAATTAAAAATTTCAGACATGCGTACTTTTCTCCCCCTTTTTGTCATTAAGCAAAAAGATAAACTTTGACAAAGAAAGAAGAGAGAAAGAAAAAAGAGAGAATACACAGAAGGTCATGTCATTTACTGTGGAGGTACAGGTAAATAGAAGGCAGGAGACAACATAGAGGCAAAATGGGAGATGGTTTCCCATGCCTGAACTTCCTGCTCTTCAAAAAGATTTTAAAAGCTCCAAAGACACAGAGTAAGATGGTCCCATGGTGGAGCCATCCGTTTGAGATGAAGATCTAGATGCTGATAGAGAGATCAGCATATGCATCCTTGTCATGTTCATCTTGAGAAACGAGAAGTGCCAAAGCTGGCACAGGAGAGGAACTGGTCCATGGTGACAGGGTAGTGATTGTGGTTAGCTCTGAGAGCTTGGTGCATAGCCACATACACTTGTATCTTTCTTCCCAGACCTTGAAGGGTCATCAACAAGATTAATGGAGTTCATATCTAGGAAAGTGGCTGGAGAAATAGCTGGTTTGCCTTCCCTGGCCTGAGCTTCATTGAGTTCGAAAGCTGAGCTGACAGGGGGTAGAACTTGGACCATTCAGAAGATGTGAGCTTTCACATTCAGACAGGATAGGGAGAGAACTTCAGCCTTACATGGCCCTGGTGATATTCCTGAATAGGAATCTAGAAAGGGAAACCAGGTAGCCTTTCTGCACTTTAATTTGCCAAGACTCTGGCAAAACGCTCAAAGATGATGGATCCTACAGAGGATCCATAACTAGAAAGTGAATTTGAGGAAGGGCTATCTCCTCAGTATTGAAGTGTAGCAAAATCTACCTGAATATCTGAAGTGTGAGAGATAAATGGAGACAAGCTGATGAAATGGCCTCCTACAGACAGAGCTGAACTTCTGGAAGTCTATGAATATATCTGTAGTGTTGAACAGCATGAAATGTCTGATCATCTTTATTTCCGATTGAATGTAGGGTGCCCAGAGTTCTTGGTGGGTACATCCTGAACCACTCAGATAGAGTCAAGGAGTGGTCTTGGGAGGAAATCTGGCAGATTTGGCAAGAATGAACTTCTTGAGAAGATCCTTGTGACCTTTGCCCACTGCTCTTCAGATTTGGAGTGAGCAAGAGAGGAAATTTTGGATTTTTCGGTTTTTGAAAGAGAAGTATAGGGGGAAATGGTGTGCAAAAGATCTGTAAGGTTTTGAAAGGAAGGTTGATGATGGTGGCATAAGCAAACTTTGGACAGGTATCCCTATACAGTGGTTATGTTTGTTGTCCACTGTGAGAGAACACCACAAAGGAGGGTATTTGGGTCAGAGAAGAGGAAGAGGTAGAAGTAAGTTTCCTCTTCTTGGAGGCAGGATTAGAAGGATCTGCCTGTGAACATGTTCTCCCACTTTCAACACAGACTGAGGATCATTCCTCAATTCATCCTTTACTTTTCAATAAAAGGAGAATTGAGTTGAGCATGTTTAGGTATGATAGTGATAAACAAGGGTGGAGGGTAGGATGAAGAAAAGAGTGTGAAGTAGTGTGGAGATCACAGTTGTCCAAGGGAGGGACCAGAGGAGAAGAGGATGCTCCAGCTGAGGATGTGGAGGGGCCTAAAATAAAGGAGAAGGAGAAGGAATGGTGGACTGAAATGGGGTAGAAGAGGAAATGGTCTAGATTGAGCTTCTTGAATGTTTGAGGAGAGGAGGTGCTGTGTAGGAGTGATGGTGGGTTGGAGGAATAGGTGTGTGAGAGGGGAAGAGGGAGCTGGGGGCTTGGTGCCAAGAGCTCTTCTACCTCTATCTGCACATACTCACTCTCCAATGGTCCTGAGCCTTGCTCAGATGGCCCCGTGGCCTGCATCCTGATCAGCTAGCCTGTTGGCTCTACCTTTTGGTGCTGCTTCTGGTGCTGCTGCTGTTCTGGAGGAGGAGGAGGAGCTTGAGCTCCAAGCCTTGAATATCTGAGAGCGTGCCTTCATGCTGCTCATTTCCTTGTAAAACCTTCATAGCATTTCTGATTGGGGCCAACTCTTTGTTGCTGAAATGACTCAGAAATATAGAGTTGACATCTGAGTGGAGAGAACATAATAGTAACCTTGAACATCAGCCTTTCAATCACTGGCTTAGTTATGACATTCTGCTTAACCTGCCTCTCAAATGGAGAATCAGCCAGGAGAGGAACTCCAGAGGCAACCTCTTTTCCTTCTTCTTGCCTGCATGTCTGGAGGGAGGTTGATCATCATATGAGCTCGAAGAGCTTGCAGTCTCCCTTCTCTGTCATCCAAATTTGAAGAATCTCAGCTTTTCACCTTATCAACATCTGGAGTTGCGTCTACTGAACTCTTTTGATAGCTCCCCTCAATAGGGCATCTTCTTATCTGATACTTGCCCCTGACTGGGAGCAGAATTCCAACACAGAATCACCTGGGCAGCTAGGGCTCTACCTCTACTGGAACATCTTCCATTTGTTCATCAATGTGGCCTGATGCCACAGTCTCATCTGCAACTCTGCTACTAGTTTCTGGAGCACGAAATAAAAGGAATTGAATCTATGATGTCTGCCAGAATCGATGCACTACAGTTGAGGGGGAAGTGGGTCCTCAACTGGAATAATGTCCTCTGAGAGGAGATCCTCAATTCTCCTTTCTGCAAAAGTTTGAACTGATTCTTCTGGAAATCTTGAAGCTTCTACAGACGCCCTTTCTTCTTCTACTGCACTTTCAGACTGAACTTCTACAATGGAGGGCTGTGAAGATTCTGCTGCTTCAATGCTGGAGCTAAAATGACTCCACTGGCAATTCTGGAGTCATATCCGCTGATCCCATCTCCGGATGAACAACTGAGGTGTCGATAATGATGGCTTCGCCTTCAGCAACTGAAGCCTTGAACCGACACCACTTTCCACAGAGAAGCCACTCTTCTTCAGGTTCTGGACTGATTGCTGCCCATTTCTCTACAACTGCCCCAGAAAGATCAACACTGAAGTGTTGAAGATCTTGGTGAGTAGGTGGGCATAAAGGCAGGGACACATTGAACTTACTCTTGGTGTCCCAAATCTGATCTCTTGCAAACTTCATTTCCATTATCACTGCAGCCATATTTATCTCCTTATTCTGAATGGCCCTACATCATGTCCGAGAATCGGCCTTGTGCAAGATGAAAACGTTGCACTTGGGAACTAAGATTGACAGACAATAAAATGGAGAAGACGATTGAAGGCGGATAGTTGATTTATGTCGATCTTGCCGTCTCTCAGCTTGAATCCTGGCCCGATAATTCCCAAACCTTTCACTTGGGCATCCACAGTGTGAACCCCACTAAATCCGGAAGTTTACATTGAACCACATTTTCAGCAACTCAGGTCTATTCTAATCATTGTTCCCTGTACTGAAGAAACGAGGAGACCCATCTTCCTCTGTTCTCATACACACAAAAAAAAGGCTTTTACCAAATCCGGATAAATGACCTTGAAAAGGTTGGAAACTTTGTCCACTGCATCTGATTGATCAAATCTACTACGCTGATCATTCCACTTTCCTCAGATTAGCGACATCTACTTTTTGTTGACAGAGCTTTGTCTTCACAAAGTAAATCTATCCTGATGCTCAGGAGTGAGGAACTCGGCGCTGTAGCCACCCAAACTGCCGGCGATGATAGGTGCGGCCATAGATTCAGGTGGAAAAGGCAACGGAGGGTGGAGACGGAAGGTGAGGAGAAAGAATCCTCAAGAAATTTTGCGGGAAGTAGGAGGAAGATTCAAATTTGCAGAGGATGAGATGGAGTTGTTAGGGCATCGGCTAAGCGGCAGGGTAAAAGAGGGGAAAAGGTAGACGAGAGAACGAATCGTTCTGTCATCGATTTATGAATAAATTAATGCTAGTGGAAAGTGAGGCGCCAAGCGGCGGGGAAAACGACAAAAGTTTTGACTATTCAAACGGACTTCAATGAGAGAGCGATTACTACAATACAATTTGAATTTCTTTTGCTTATTGCCATGAAGGAAAAATTACGTTAATTCTAAGAATTAATGTGCCACTTGTAAGCAAACTTTTATCACAAATTGCACATGCCTAATTCCCTTCTAAGAGATGTAAATCTCTCTTCAGGTAAGACTTTTGTGAAAATGTCTGCTAATTGGCCATTTGTATCAATGAAGGATATTTCAATATTTCCATTTGCAACATGATCACGAATAAATGATATCTAACCTCAATATGTTGGTCCTTGAGTGCTGAACTGGATTCTTGGTGAGATTAATGGCACTGGTGTTGTCACACAGCAACGGGATTGATTTGATATTTAATCCAAAGTCCTCAAGCTGTTGCTTTATCCATAAGAGTTGTGTGCAGCAACTTCCAGCAGCCACGTACTCAGCTTCAGCTATAGAGAGTGCTACTGAATTTTGTTTCTTTGAGGACCAAGATATCAAACACCCTGCAAGGAACTGACAACAACCACTGGTGCTCTTTCTATCTAATTTACATCCATAGTCAGCATCAGTAGTCACTATAGTACTACTATATTTCACATTGTTTTGGATACCATAGACCTAAGTCATGAGATCTTGCTAGATATCTAATATTCTTTTCATAGAAATTAAATGTGATTCTTTAGGATCTGCCTGATATCGAGCACACATGCATACACTAAATAAAATATCAGGTCTACTAGCTGTTAAATAAAGGAGTGAACCTATCATACCTCTGTAGATCTTTTGATCTACTTTCTTACCATCTTTGTCACTGTCCATTCTTGTTGATGTACTCATTGGTGTCGACAGTGGCTTGGTATTTTCGAATCCAAATTTTCAATAGTTCTTTTGTGTACTTAGCTTGACTGATGTGAGCTCCTTCCTTTCCTTGTTTGATTTGAAGTCCAAGGAAATAGTTGAGTTCTCCCATCATACTCATTTCAAATTCTCCCTGCATTAACTTTTCAAAATACTTGCAAAGAGACTCATCAGTAAAACAAAAAATGATATCATCTACATAGATTTGAACCAATAGGATGTGTTTGACTTTTGACTTTATAAAAAGAGTACTATCTACTTGACCTCTACTGAAACCATGATTTAGAAGGAAAGAGCTAAGCCTTTCATACCAGGATCTAGGTGCTTGCTTTAAACCATATATGCCTTGTGAAATTTGAAAACATGATTAGGAAATTCTGTGTCATCAAAGCCCGGAGGTTGTTCCACATAAACTTCTCTTTTATGAACCCATTTAAGAATGCGGATTTAACATCCATTTGAAATAGTGTCAAATTTAAAGCAGATGCATATGCAAGTAATATTCTAATGGCCTCAAGTCTAGCTACAGGTGCATAGGTTTCATCGAAATCTATGCCTTCCTCTTGAGAATAGCCTTGAGCTACCAATCTGGCCTTGTTTCTTAAGATTGCACTAGTTTCATCCAGTTTATTTCTGAACACCCATTTGGTGCCAATGACTGGATGGTCTGATGGTCTAGGAACAAGTGACCATACTTGGTTTCTCTTGAATTGATTTAATTCATCTTGCATGGCTACTATCCAAGATTCATCAGAAAGAGCTTCATTGACTGTCCTAGGCTCTATCTGAGAAACAAAGGCTAAGTAATCACAAGGAATAACATTACTCTTGTTCTTACCCCAATGGATGGATCACCAATGATATTTTCAAGTGGGTGATCTTTCTTGTATCTCCACTCCTTTGGAAGGTTTTCATGAGTAACTTCTTCTTGTTGTAATTCTTCCAGAGGTGGATCATCCTTGTCCTCAATTGATGCATCTTTTAGTTTCTTAGATAGTTCTTCTGCATCATCATCGTCACTATCTACTCCCTTTCTCAAGGAAGGGTTAGTTTCATCAAAAATGTGCATAGATTGTTCAATCAACAAGGTACGTTATTAAATACTCTATAGCCTTTAGGTTTAGACGTGTACCCCATGAAGATGCCTTCATCTGATTTGGCATCCAGCTTACCAATGTCCCTTTTTCCATTGTTGTGAATGAAGCAAGGGCACCCAAAGGTTCTGAAGTGGCTGATCTGAGGCTTCTTCCCTTTGAATAGTTCATATGCAGTCTTCTTCAGGATTGGCCTGATCATTACTCGGTTGATAATGTAGCTTGTTGTATTGACTGCTTCAGCCCAGAAGTATTAGGCAGATCATATTCTGAGAGCATAGTTCTTGCCATGTCCAATAGGGTTCTGTTCTTCTCTCAGCGATGCCATTCTGTTGAGGTGTCCTTGGTGCTGAGAAATTGTGCTCAATTCCCTGATCATCACAAAATCTAGAAAATTTTTCATTTTGAAATTCACCACCATGATCTGATCTGATAGACACAATGCTGAACTTCTGATCTTTCTGAACTTTCTTACTGAAGCTGACGAAACTTTCAAAAGTATCATCTTTATGTTCTAGGAATGATACCCATGTAAATCTTGAGTAGTCATCAACTATGACAAATCCAAAATTCTTTCCTCCAAGACTGGTAGTCCTCATTGGCCCAAATAGATCCATATGAAGGAGCTCCAAGGGTTTTGAGGTGGTCACCATCGTCTTTGACTTGAAGGAGACTTTGGTGTGCTTACCCTTAGCACAAGGTTTACATACACCTTCCAACTTTGTACTGACCTTAGGTAGACCTTGCACAAGATTCTTCTTTAGCAATTTTCTCATGCCATCTACGCTGCAATGTCCAAGTCGTCTGTGCCATAATTCTGTGGATTTATTTTTATTTGCTGCCAGGCAAACATTTTGAACCTTGAGTTCTTCAAGATAGAGCACATACAAATTCTTTTCTCTATTAGCTTCAAAGATGACTGTTCCATCCTTCAGTATACTGCACTTTGACTCTTGAAACTTGATCTGATGGCCTCTGTCGCACAGCTGGCTAATGCTGATGAGATTGTGCTTCAATCCCTTGACTAGTAGCACATCTTCTATGACTGTTTTTCCTTTGTTATTCACAGAGCCACTGCCTATTACGATTCCTTTCCCATTATCTCCATAGGTAACTGTTCCATCTTCAGCTTGGAGATGAGAGAACAACTTCTGGTTTCCTGTCATGTGTCTTGAGCACCCACTATCCAAATACCATTTGGATGCTCGAGGGTTAACCTGAAATAAAGACATCAAGCTTTAGGTACCCAAATTCTTTTGGGTCCTGATTGGTTAGTATCATTAATTTTACCTTTTAATATCCATTTTTTATGTCTTGTTGGGTATGTAGTTATAATATGTCCTAACTTATTGCAGTGACTACAGCAGGATAACTTAGTCACTTTTTCTATGTATTTAAAATCAGCTTTGTATGCTACATCTTGTTCGGGTACAAATTTTGGTGTTGGATATGTTTTAGGATAGACCTTGGTTTCTTCATTATCTGGGGGTGTATATCCTAACCCATTTTTCTTCTTACCTGATCTCCTAGAACCTTTTAATATTAGAGAGTTTTTACCATTAGTAAATTTTTCTAGTGTGCTTGATAGTTTATCATTTTCTTCATTTATGTTTTTAATTTCTTTCCTTAATTCATATGTACTTTCCTGTTTTTCTAGTTTAGTTATTTGTTCATTTTTAACTTTTAGGTCTTCACATAACAGTTCATTTCTTCGTTTAAGTTCAATTATTTGACTTTCTAATTGTTCATTTTCTGATTTTAGATCTGAGTTTGTATTTTCTATACAGACTATATTTTTCTTACTTACTTTTAATAGTTTAGTTACTTCTTTATATTTTTCATAAAGTTCATTGAAAGCCTCTTCTAAACTATCGGAGTCTGAACCATTGCATGAATCAAAAGATGAGTCAGAAGTTACCTTTTCTTCAGTGTTTGCCATGAAGGCCAAGTGGGCTTTTTCTTCATCGCTGCAGGAGCTTGACTTACTATCTGAGTCGCTACTGTTTTCCCATGCTGCTGCCATTGCTTTCTTTTTGTACTTTCTAAACTTCTTGGAAATGTCCTTCTTCCTGAACTCTGGCTTCTTTAACTTAGGACACTCAGTCTTAATGTGTCCTGGCTTCTTACATTCGTAGCAGATGGGTTCTCCTTTCTTCATTTCTTTTCCATCTGGCTTCTTGAAATCCTTATTCTTTTTGAAATACCTTCTACCAGATTAAGATTTCTTCTTTTTAGCCAAAATTCATTGTAACCTTCTAGATAACATAGCTTCCTCATTCTCGCTGTCTACATCACTTTCGCTTTCAGCTGAGCTTGCATCTGGTGAATCTTCTTCAGCTTTTAAGGCGTTGGAGTGCTTCTTTCTGCTAGAGGACTCTCCTAGCCTTTCCATATTGATTTCATGGGCCATGAGGGACCCAATGAGCTTTTCTACAGACATTCTCTTCAGATCATTAGCTTCTTCTATTGCTGTGACTTTTGGAGTCCATGAGGACGGTAAGGATCTAAGTATCTTTCTTACCATATCTCCTATCTCATAGACTTTCCCCAGGCTAGCCAGTCCATTTGTGATGTCAGTGAACCGGCTGAACATTTGAGTTATGGACTCACTTGATTGCATCTGAAATCTTTCATATTGAGTGACAAGAATATCGATTCTTGTTTCCTTCACTTTGTCTGTGCCTTCATAAGTAATCCTGAGCTTTTCCCACATTTCCATTAATGATTTGTAGGCTGAAACTCTGTTGAATTCCTTCTTACTTAGAGCACAGCATAGGATACTCTTTGCTTTGCAATTCAGGGAAATCTTCTTCCTGTCATCATCTGTCCATTGTGCTTTCTCATTTGTGACTAACAGATCACCTTCTTCTACTATGGACCAAATTTGATAGTCGTGTCCTTGTAAAAAGTATTCCATTCTGGTCTTCCAGTAAGGATAATCTTCACCATCGAAGAGAGGGGGTCGGTTGACGGACTGACCTTCAAAGTTACCTTGGGCTGCCATGGACCTATACTCTTCAGATAGTTGGATCCTTTCTTTGTCGAAGAGACTTGCTCTGATACCACTTGTTGCCCAGTTGACGAGCCCAGAGGGGGTGAATGGGTCTTTTAAAATTAATCTAGAAAATACCTGTAACTCAAAACAATCACACAAACGTTCTTCGAACTATGTTAGTTGCAGTTAGTTTAAATAACAATCACACAAGGAAGACAGTCACACAACACAAGGATTATCCTGGTTCGGACTTCCTTTCCTTAGGAGTCCTACGTCCAGTCCCTGAGCAACAACTCAGGATTTCACTAACTAGGGAACAGTCCCCCTAAGGACGCTACAACACCCAGCTCAGCTGGTCTTCCTTCACACTCGAAGGGAACAACACCCTGGATACCACCAGGTCTTCCTTCACACCCGAAGGGAACAACACCCTGGATACCACCAGGTCTTCCTTCACACCCGAAGGGAACCACACAGAGAAGAATGTATGACTTTCAAGCCCCTAGATCCAGCTTTTGATAAGCGAGGATCTGAAGCAACTAGAACTGAGAGCAAAGAGATTATAAACAATTCACACTCTCAGAACTATACAGGCTCTCTCAAGATTTTCACAAACTAGTGGAGAGCAAAAGAGCAAAAGCTAAGAGGAGTGAAGGATCTTGGCTCTCGACTTTCTTCAGAAGAATTTGAATGCTTGAATATCCAATCCCTTGAACGTTGTTATTCTTCTATTCTTCTGACTTGCATATATATCTTCAATTTGAAATCTAGACGTTAAAAGTGTCCGTTGTCTCTCTTTTGAGTAGTCGTTAGACTGAATGACGTCTAGAGTCTTGGAAGCTTCCAGTCACAGTCTTTTGATTACTTAAGCACGCAAAGAGATGAGATCTTCAAAGATATCTGATGGCTTCTATTTGCTTAACGTTGTACCATGAAGCTAGTTCAGAGGTCTGCACAAATGTCAATCTTAAATAGCAGACAGATAAGCTGTCTCTGATGTCAGTCAACGTCAGTAGCAATAGTCAAGAAAATAGTAATGCCAAATAGCTTTAGTCTAAAGAACGTTATCAGAGTAGGCACGATAAAGAAAGATATGGTCTGCATGCATGCAGAGATATGTTCAGATCTCATAAATGCAAAAGCGTCAGAGAGATGTCTACGTGGGCTTTGACTAGTCAATGCTTTAAGATGAATAGGATATCAATATATGAAATCGATGACTGAATGACTTATGAAATCGTTATGAACATTAATAAGTCATTATAGAGAGCAAATCGTTATGAATACTTATCAAGTCGTTATGAACTCTAAAGAAATCGTTACGCTAACTTATGAAATCGTTATAATAAGCAAGTCGTTGCGAGTTCTAAAGAAATCGTTATGATAACTTATGAAATCGTTATAATAGCAAGTCGTTGCGGGTTCTAAAGAAATCGTTATGATAACTTATGAAGTCGTTACAACAAGCAAGTCGTTGCGAGTTCTAAAGAAATCGTTATGATAACTTATAAGTCGTTACAACAAGCAAGTCGTTGCGAGTTCTAAAGAAATCGTTATGATAACTTATGAAGTCGTTACAACAAGCAAGTCGTTGCGAGTTCTAAAGAAATCGTTATGATAACTTATGAAGTCGTTACAACAAGCAAGTCGTTGCGCTTTCTAAAGAAATCGTTGCGGTTCTTATAGAGGCGTTGCGACATCGATTTGTTTGAAACAACATGACTTTTCAGTCTTATAAGAAAATCATTGCGATCACTTATAGAATCGTTACGACATCGATTTATTTGAATCAACATGACTTTTCAGTTTTATAAGATAATCGTTGCGATCACTTATAGAATCGTTACGACATCGATTTGTTTGAAACAACATGACTTTTCAGTCTTATAAGAAAATCGTTATGCACTTCAACAGAAATCGATATGAATTTAGAGAAATATCATGTTGAAAAGATTGAAGCTTCAGAGTAGTAATGCATACCTTTATTGGCTTGTTTGACCTCGGTATTTTTCCTGTACTTAAGACTTATGAAATATTCATCAGATATAATTGATAAATTCTTGTTTGGTTTTGTTAATCATCAAAATATGTATATATATATAATTAATTAAAATTGCATGGGGACAGACTGATCATCACTCAAGACCGACATAAGAGTTATCTTGATCGACGAAGAAGAGAGCTGGAATTTCAACAAGGTGATCATATTTTTATCTAAGTGTCACCTCAAAGAGGAATCAAGAGATTTGGGATTAAAGGAAAGCTTAGTCAAAGATACATGGGACTATTTGAGGTATTAAGGAGAGTTGTGGAAATGACGTATCAACTAGCATTACCACCCCAATTATCCAATGTTCATGACATCTTCCATGTGTCAATGTTGTGAAAATATGTTTATGATCCAGAACATGTTATTGAATACCAAAATCTGGAAGTACAAGAAAACCTGGCATATGAAGATAGACCTGTGCAAATCCTTGACCGAAAGATCAAGCAACTTCAGAATAAGAAAGTTCTGCTATTAAAGATCCAATAGAATAAGCGAGGACAAGAAGAAGCAAAATGGGAATTGGAAGATGCTATCAAAACCAAGTATCCAAAATTGTTTACAGGTTAGTATCACTTACTATTGAATTCTTATCTGTTAAATTTGGAGGACCAAATTTTCTTCAGTGGGGTAGAGTTGTAACACCCCAAAATTATTTATTAAAATTTTAGATAAATGTGATGATTTTGGTTAAAAAAACACAATCATCTACATGGGATATAAGTATCCTTATTTTAGGAATTATATTTAAATTAATAAAATTATTACAGTGTTGTTTTCAGAGGTGCGCACTCTGACAGAGCGTCACCAGAATTCTATAACGAAATTGAAATCCGAAAATATCATAATTTCCAGAAAAAATGTGATGATATTAGAAATGTAAATATCCAGAATTATTGACACGCGAATTCGACTAGTCCCGGGAGGAGCACCCAAATTCGTTTGAGATATATGCCTGTGCAATGGGGCTGATCTAGTCTCGGGAGGAGCACCCAAATTCGTTTAATGGCCGTGTGGAACAATAAAGGATTTCTTAGATGTTTGGCATTGCATCATACATGCTTGATTGGTCATCATCATATTTTATCAATGAGTTGAACATGTACTTGAGCCAGAATTCTTACTTATGCAAGTTTGATTCAGTACTCTTGTTCTATAGTTGTTATCTAATTGACACGATCATATAGTCATCTGTGATATTCAACATTGCTACCAGTAAGCTTCTTGCTCATCTCTTTAGTTATCTTACTTCTTTTTTATTAGAATGGGTGAATCCTACTGGGCTCGTTAGTTCATTAAATTTTACTTTTCAGGTGAACATGATGAGCTTAGTGTAGACACGCGAATTCGACTCCACCGCGGGCAAATTTCATATTGCGCCATAATGCCACAAATGGCCCTCGTATTACCTTGCAAGAGTAGTTTCCCAAATATTTCCATATCTCACTCGTTCTTCCCCGGTGCTTCCCCCTATCCATGGGGTCTATTTAATAAAGTGGGCACCAATTCCAAGCCGCATCGGGTCTGGTGGATGCGTCTATAAATGCGTCCATTCTATCGGACGTGATTCATGATCTATTGGCCTTAATGCGACGGCTATGACGGGTGCAACCTTAACACGTCGGGTATGCTAGACGCATTTATCCACCTTTTCGGCACATGCTCAAATGGAATCGCATCCAGAATATCCGACGCGATTAAAAGTCAAAAAGGCTATAACCCGAAACGTTGTCGCATTTAAGGATGCCCACGTTTTGAAATCATGAGAAATCAAGAATAGCGTCCATCAAGGCCGACGCGATTAAAAGTCAAAAAGCCTAAGTCCGCGGCTAGGCCCGGCGCATTTATGAGCCCATGCTTCGGATCATTGCCTAATTGCGAAACGCATCGGACCAAGCCGCCGCGATTTCAAGTCACGGCGGCCTGACCCGACGTGATTTCCAAGCATAGCTATGGGCTACGACCATCATGCGCCTATCCCATCAAATTGACTTTTGAATTGCGGCGTCCGGACCAAATGCGTTTCACTCTTATAGTCGCGGCGGCTGTACCCTACGCGATTCAAAGCTTTCATGCCTATAAATAGACCCCCGAGGGTAGCCATTTAACCAATCCCCCCCCCACCCCGGCGGAGCCCTACCGGATTCTTCCCACGACTCCCACTCACTGCGGCGAAGCCCTGCCAGATTCTCGTCTCGGCTCCAGACCAAGGAGGCCCGCCACGCCATCCGAGCTATCCTGTCCATCCAATCGGTACAAGGCGGAGGAGTGCACCTTCCACATCGTCCTCCACGTGCATCGAAGCAAGGCGGGAGCATCTTCCTCCTCTCTGTCCATCCAACCGACAGCGCCACCGCACCATCCACCATTTGGGGAAGCATCCCCCCCCTTTTCTACTTTTTCATTTATACCTCCCTCCGGGCCCCAGGTGGCTCTTTACATTTCATTCTCCTATTTTTTACATACACACACACATGCATGCATACACACACCCACCTACCTTTTAGGGGTTTAAAAGCCACCACACGGTAAGTCATTCCCTATGCCATTCATTCTTTCCATTTCATTTATTTAGAATCTGGTACTACACATTATTTGGCTAATCCCCTTTCCCTTTCTTTGTCTTTTTCTTTTTTCAGGGTAATCATCAACGGAAAATGCCCTCTACTACGGCCGGCCGTGCTCGTAGAGGAAGAGGAACATCCCCAGCGCAACCTCCCCACGCTCCAATAGGTATTATTTGCGATCATCCTTCCATCCGCACCCCTCGTGCATGCATTCTCCATTCGGTGCCCTCGCGTACCTAGCGATCACAATCTTTTCTTTTCTTGTCATTTTCTTCCATTTCCACTCCATCTCCCACACACACCAACGTTTTCTTCCCCCCCCCCCCCCCCCATTTATCATTTTCTTCCATTTCCACTCCATCTCCCTCTTTGTAGGCCTCTTTCTCCCTTCTTCGGAGTTCCACAGGAACCTCGGAAAAGCGGAAAACGTTATCCACAGATTGGCGATCACGGTGGGACCTCTTTTTGCGCTTTCCTTTTGATTACCCCCTCCCTTCGTGCCTCACGTGGCACTCTTCTTTTATATTTACTATATACCATGCCGCATGTTGTGTCTAGTTTAGTTTTTTTTTGTATTATTGCATTCATATCTCCTGTTTACTGCCATATTTTTTAGTTCCTGGGTTGCCTTTGGAATTGCGTCCAATACAGAGGACGCGATTCGGAGTGAGAACGCGGCCGGTTAACTGGACGCGTCTCTACTTTTGTATCAAGGCGGCCAAAGTCGACGCGTTACTGTCTTCGTGTCGCGGCGGCTAAGGCCAACGCATCGCTGTTTTCTTGTCGCGGCGGCCTGCATCGACGTGTTTTTATGTCGCGGCGGCTAAGTCCGACGCGTCTGTATATATCTTAATTTTTATTCCATGTACATCTTTCTTGCTTACTGCTTGTTTACTGCTTTCTTTTTTGTTCTCGGGTGCCTATTTTGGAATCACGTCCCATATAGAGGACGTGTTTATAACGCATCCACCTGAACGGATGCGTTTCAGTTTCTTGTCGCGGTGGCTAAATCCAACGCGTTTCTGTCTACATAGTCCGTCCACAAGGACCGACCGCGGCGCTGACAACCTTCTGGGGCTTTCAGATCCACGGCCAGGTGACTAGATGCGATTCAGTCAAATCGTGGTCGCTGTACCGGGCGCGATTTGACTGACTGACAGAAACGCGCCCCTTTGCTGTCATTTTTACTATAATTTTTGCATACCGGGCATATTGCATCGGTTGGGGGACCTCCTTCCCTCATATCCTAGGCTCCACACACCCTTTCGGTGAAGGCAAGCTCTCCATTGGGCATTCCGTCCCTTTGGACTAGCAAACCTTCTCCCGGAACGCCATAAGTCTCTGTACCCTATGGATTCCCTCATGGCAGACCGAGCTGGTTGTACCCCTCCGTTGACCCAAGTTAGTTATCCCATTGCGTGGTGAGAGGTGATTCTTGTTGTACCCGAAGTTACATACTCTACCTAACTAGGATCTCATCTGGAGTGACACAATATTTTCAATCCATTAAATAATTGTGAAACTCCTAAAAACAAGCGCTAAGCATCATAACTTGTTTGAACCTTATTTCTTGATCTAATCTTTGTTCAACTCGTTTGATTGCTTGCCTTTTAAAAATGGACCAATATTATCATGATAATTTCAACATGGACTATGAGGATAGTGTTGAATCACCATCCTTTCAATACCATGTCCGTTCATCTCACCGCCATGAGGGACAGCCTTCCACTTCCTATGGTTGTGTGCGCACACTGTGCACTAACCAATTGATGTCCCCTCACATTTACCTTCAATCAAGACCCGACAAGAGCCTTTCCCCTGCCAGGATCCCAAAGTCCAAACTGTCCTGAATGCAATCGATCAACTCACCCCTCAACAGCTCAATCTGATACAATCTTTGGTTGAGGGTGCGACTCCCCCTCCTTCTCCTTCCCCCAGGCACCTACCCTTGTACATTCTGGCGACTTCGCCAAGTTTCCCTGTATATTCTTCATCACCTTGGCCCCCTGGCCATTTGCACTCCCGTGCTCCAGTCCGTACAGACCACCCCTTGGGAAGGCCCACTAATTCAAGGCCACCCCCATGTACTCCCTCATTTGCCCAACAGCAACCCACTCCACTCCGGAATGCTCTTCTCCACAAATTGAACAATCTGGAGGTTCAAATAAATAAGCTGTCCAATCCCATGGGTGACCCCGTCGCCGCCATGCCGGCTCTCCCTCAAATTTATATATATTTTTTGGAGATGCCAACGTACCGATTGTACAATGGCACAGGTAATCCCTACCTTCATGTCAAGGAATTTCTCTATGAGTCCTTTCGTTGGCAACGAGATCCCATTACCTTGGCATATTTATTTAGAAAATCTCTTGACGGCCCTGCACTCGAATGGTTCTACTCTCTAGAGCCAAGTGAGGCAGGAGACTTTCGCCCCCTGCACAAAAAGTTCCTTCAAAGGTACAAAGACCGCGTCAGCCCCTATCTATCTATCACAGATCTAGTATCCGAGAAGATGGGGGCCGATGAGGCATTTGTACAATTTGCTGACCGTTGGAGGTCAATGGCCACAAGAATGCAGCATGAGCTCTCAGAGTCAGAGCAAGTCAAAATAATCATTTCTAACTCTACTCTAAGGTTCAGGCACATCTTAGCCATGAACCAAATTGAGACGATGGAAGAGCTCTACGAGTAGGGGCGCTACATCCAAGCCAATTTAATGGACTCCCCGATTGTAGAACTTTTTCATCAAATTAATCCAAGAAAGAACGGATCAGTGGACGCCATCCACCATCCACCTCACCACCATACAACATCCACATCATATACACCCCACAAACTCCCATTTACCACAATATGCCTCCACCCAAGTGTCCACTGATTCATCCACCTCGAACTCAACAACCTCTAACTGGGCCATACGACGCCCCTATTATCCAAGAAGAAGCTCCTGTGCCCTACGTTGCACCTGCTCCGGCACCCATGTCAGCTCCCATGCCTCCACCACAACAACCACAACAGCCTCCACCTACTCCACAGCCTGTTGCTCGGGCCGAAGTCGCCAATGCCCAACCCATCTGCGAAACCACTTGGTGTTACGACGATGAGCCTTTCGAGGTCATGTTCATACGCCATTTACCTACCCCTCCTACATTGCCATCCGTTATCATCAAACCCTCCATTATTAAGCCTCTACCCACCATTACACCGATCATCACACCTCCCATTGCGCCAACACCACTGGCGACCGAACCTGAGCAAAACCTCCCTGTCATACCCGTTACGCCTCCACCGGCCATACAGCCTTCCATTCCATCCACATCCACCCCCATCCAACGGAGCGGATGCAAACCCTTGAAGAGCAATGAGCGTCAGCAGAAGGAAGACCTGGGACCAGACATGCTATTTAAAACCCAAGATTATATTCCTCGCATGCCAGTCGTCATTTCAATACCGGGCACATTTACTGAGCGGGAGTCCTCCCTTCCAATCGTGGCCGACAAGAGGCCTTCTAAATCTATGCCAATCATGCCGGTTGCCAACCACACCCAATTCACCATACTCATAGGGAATCAAACCCTCCAAGCTCTCATGACCCCTCACACAATTGTTGTGGACCTTCCCACTCTAGTGAAGGGGTCAACCATTCAGATTGTGCTAACGCATTTCAGAGCCAAATCCTTAGCACAATCAATCACTCAAGAGGACGTACCCCCTTCCATATCACATGCTTTACAATCTTTGGGCACGGACCCCTTATTGTTGCTTCCAACTCTGCCAGTGGAGCTCCCTACCCTTCCATCAAATTACATTCCAAGGGAGTTGCCACTGTTGCTAAAACTCCGACGGAAGTCAACAATACCCCAATCATTGAGAGCCGTTCAATCCCTGCGAGAAGAGCAAGGCCATCTGCCCACTGGACAAAATTTATGAGGAAGTACCTGAGGGTCAAAACGCTGATTCCCAAGCAGGAGCCTAAATGCCGGGCAAGGAAAAAGACCAAGGGGCCTCCGCCACCTTCTCCATTTTCATTTCAATCATCTTTTGTGCTTCTTAGCACCTTCCCGTGGATTCTCCACATTCCCTCCCCATGGGAGGCCTTTTGTTTTCATCTTTTTTACGATTCATCCTTTTGTATCGGGCATTGCGCCCATTTTTGTAATCCTTACCCTCCATTCCGTGCCCCACATGGCACAACTCCATCCCATGATCCACGTGGCACATCTCCTTCCCGTGCCCCACAAGGCACACATCCATTCTGTGCCCCACGTGGCACAACTCCTTCATGTGCCTCACGAGGCACATCTCCTTCCTATGCCCCACGCGGTACCTCTCCATCTTGCGCCCCACGTGGCGCACCTCCCTATTTGGCCCCTCGCGGCCCGCATTTTCCTTTCTCTTCTACGGCCCAGCCGGATTCTTTCCTTCTTGTTGGGCACCGCGCCCTCCTTCTCCTTCTAACCCCTCCGGTCCCGCCAGAGTCTCCAAATTCTCTCCGCAATTCTCTCCTTGCCATTTTCAACCAAGTCATCTGACCTTTCTCCCACTGTTTTCGAGGCTTTAGTCCCCATGTATCTTTCTAATTTTCAAATAAAATTGTACATTCTTCAAAACCTCTAAGTCTCGCCCCAACGCGGGGCATTTGTCCTTCTTCTATCCTCCGAACTCTTACTATAATTAGTAGTGTCAAAAACCCAAAAAAATCTTTAAAAAAAATGATGAATATCCAATATTGCATGCTATCGCAGCACTCCTGTTATGAGAACTCCGCGCGAGGAGTCTAAAATTCCTCCCAGGTCATTAAGGTTTGCCCCTAGCATGGGCACTTACACACACTTCACGGCGCCCTAAGCCGACTGCTTCGGAAGACACCGTCACTATCGTAGCCATGCCTGAAAGGCACAAACGTCTATTTCTCCCCTCATTCGGCCGAAATATGGGTAGTAGAGGTGGTCTAGGCAAGGCAACCAACCTGAAGCACTCCGTCATGAGAGGATGTCTCAAAAATGGGCAAATCAAATAACTAATAAAAATCAAAGTCAAAATACATGTCAAGAGCGGCAAAGTTCCCGCAAAGATCCAAATGGACCTGGACGTATGCATGCAAAATCAAAATCAAAACCAATCAATCATAATAGGGCATGGCAAAGAGTGGCAAAGTCCCCACGGAGATTCAAATGGACTCGGTCGTACGCATGTCCCTACAAATGAATGGTCATAAATCAATTCTAAAAAGCCCCAATGTTTAAATGAGACTGAATCTTCTGATGGTTGTACCAAGGAAGGAAGTCTAATCCAAACTCTTCAATACCCATACCAAGCTTATCTCCAAATTTTCTTCCCTTCTCCCTGCCAGACCTAGTCGCCTTTTCAGACATGGCTTTGGTAGTGACACTGTTAACCTCATGCAACCAGTCGTAGGGCGCCACCTTAAATGCACTCCTTACTCTGGGCATTCTTTAATGACACGGGAGGTAACGAGGAGCCCTCGCCAGTCAATTTTCATAACCCCAATGCTGCCATGGCATGGCAATATTTCCAAAATCACAAAAAGATGAATATTTTCAAAACTCCATAAAAATTCAAATATTTCCAAAAAAAATAAAAAATTTCAAATATTCCCAAAAATCAACAAAAATTCAAATATTTTCAAAATCAACAAATTTTCAAATATTTTTAAAACCCCACAAAAATTCAAATACTTGTCAAAAACCACAAATATCCAAATATTTTCAAAATCTCCATAAAAATTCAAATACTTTCAAAATCCCATAAAATTTTGAATATCTCCAAAAAAATCCAAAAATAATTCATGATGGTATTGCAGAAAGCAAGTACATCCTGCACCTCTCCGCGTCAGATCGATGCAATTCTCCCCCTTCATGGGTTCCTCCCATCCTGAACTCCAATCTCTTTGCCAAAAGATCACTTATCCTCATGGTTTAACAAACAAAATTGTTTGAGCTGTGTCTGTTGTTGACTACTTTATCCATGCTCCGTGTTATAAATGTGTTATTCCATGATATGTGTTATCTTGGCTAATGATTTTTTAGCGCAGGATTCGTGTTGCCTCATCCGGCGCTGCATCAGGCTACAACTACTGCCCCCACCATCACTTATCTAACATTTTATTATATGTTATACCTTTAGAGCACATCAAGGACCTTGTGGCTCTGAGGAATCTGGGATTTGAGTTCCCCTTTAACAAAAATAATGATTATCCCAGAGGATCCTTAGCCGCACGGATAGGCCGTTAAGCTTGGCACGTGAGGACGACGGACCATGCATAAAACTCTGGTCCTAACTCAACGCCATCGTAACAATAATATCTTTGATTATTTTCTACTCCTTTAACCTATTTTTCTTTTAGCCCAGCATACATGCATATTGAAATCACTGTGGAAAACCACTCTTCCAATGCAATTTGAGAGCCACTCTCGCTCCAACTCTAATGCAATTTGAAATATTCCATTCTGATTCGAATACCCAACTCCCTTTGTTGTTTCCTCCGGGCCGATTTCCTCAAGAACCTTTGTTTGGATTATCCCTTCTACATTTCGTCTCTACTCCCAGAGATCCACCTGAGGCAGTGGCAGACGCCCCCGATGGTGCAACCTAACGGATCGTGTCCTTAGGTACTTCCCCTTCACTGGAAGTTGATCTCTCCCGTAGATCCACCTGAGGCAGTGGCAAACGCCCCCGATGGTGCAACCTAACGAATTGTGTCCTTAGGTACTTTCCCTTCGCTGGAAGTTGATCTCTCCTTTCATGCCCCACGTGGCACTTTCCTTCGTGTACCTCGTACACATCTCCAGTCGTGCCCCTCGTGCGCACACTTTGTTTCCTCCAATCCAAACATTTGTTTCTTTAGGTCTTCTTCCTGATGGTGACTTCCGTGGTTGTTGGTGAAAGACTCTTATCAGGTGGCAGTCACCCAAACGATTATGCGTGTCTATTTTTTACCTTGGCGTCTATTTTTCAGTCCTCTTCCACTGCACTCCACTTCGCTACACTTCATTTCTTTCATTCCGTTACACTCCATTTCACTCCATTGCACTCTACTTCGTGTCCCTTCGCTTTGCTCCCCTGCAAAGCAGACGCCAAGATGTGGCAGTTGTGGACACGCGAATTCGACTCCACCGCGGGTAAATTTCATATTGTGCCATAATGCCATAAATGGCCCTCATATTACCTTGCAAGAGTAGTTTCTCAAATATTTTTGGATCTCACCCGTTCTTCCCCAGTGCTTCCCCCTATCCTCGGGGTCTATTTAATAAAGTGGGCACCAATTCCAAGCCGCGTCGAGTCTGGTGGATGCGTCTATAAACACGTCCAGTCTATCGGATGCGATTCATGATCTCTTGGCCTTAATGCGATGGCTTTGACGGGTGCAGCCTTAACGCGTCGAGTATGCTAGACGCATTTATCTATCTTTTTGGCAGATGCTCAAATGGAATCGCGTCTGGAATGTCTGACGCGATTAAAAGTCAAAAAAACTATAACCTGGAAAGTCGTCGCATTTAAGGACGCCCACGTTTTGAAATCATGAGAAATCAGGAATAGCGTCCATCAAGGCCGACGTGATTTAAAAGTCAAAAAGACTAAGTCCGCAGCTAGGCCCGGTGCATCTATGAGCCCATGTTTCGAATCATTGCCTAATTGGGAAACGCGTCGGACCAGGTCGCCGCGATTTCAAGTCGCGGCTGCCTGACCCGATGCAATTTCCAAGCATAGTTGTGGGCAACGACCATCATGCACATGTCCCATCAATTGACTTTCGAATCGCGGAGTCCGGACCAGATGCGTTTCACTCTTATAGTCACGACAGTTGTACCCAACGCGATTCAAAGCTTTCATGCCTATAAATAGACCCCCGAGGGTAGCCATTTATTCAATCCCCCTCCACCCCGGCGGAGCCCTGTCGGATTCTTCCTACGACTCCCACTTACTGCGGTGAAGCTCTACCGGATTTCTGTCTCAGCTCCGGACCAAGGAGGCCTGCCACGCCATCCGAGCTATCCCGTCCATCCAATCAGCACAAGGCGGAGGAGCGCACCTTCCACATCGTCCTCCACGTGCGTCGGAGCAAGGCGGGAGCATCTTCCTCCTCTCCATCCATCCAACCGGCAGCGCCACCGCGCCATCCACCATTTGGGGAAGCATCCCCCCCCCCCCCCCCTTTTCTACCTTTTCGTTTATACCTCCCTCCGGGCCACACGTGGCTTTTTACATTTCATTCTCCCTTTTTTTACATACACACACATGCATGCATACACACACACACCTACCTTTTAGGGGTTTAAAAGCCACCACAGGGTAAGTCATTCCCCATGTCATTCATTCTTTCCATTTCATTTATTTAGAATCTAGTACTACACATTATTTAGCTAATCCCATTTCCCTTTCTTTGTCTTTTTCTTTTTTTAGGGTAATCATCAACGGAAAACGCCCTCTACCACGGCCGGCCATGCTCATAGAGAAAGAGGAACACACATCCCCCGTGCAACCTCCCCATGCTCCAATAGGTATTATTCGCGATCATCCTTCCATCCGCACCCCTCGCGCGTGCATTCTCCATTCGGTGCCCTCGCGTACCTGGCGATCACGATCTTTTCTTTTCTTGTCATTTTCTTCCATTTCCACTCCATCTCCCACACACACCAACATCTTTCTCTCTCTCTCTCTCTCTCTCTCTCTCTCTCTCTCTCTCTCTCTCTCTCTCCTCTCTCTCTCTCTCTCTCTCTCTCTCTCTCTCTCCTCTCTCTCTCTCCCCATTTATCATCCCTCTTTGTGGGCCTCTTTCTCCCTTCTTTGGAGTTCCGAAGGAACCTCAGAAAAGTGAAAAACGGTATCCACACTTAGTTCTTAATGGGGGGTGTGCTGAGCGAGACAACCAATCTTTAGAGACCAATAAATTATCTTGCTAGTATTGAAGTTTGAGATGGAGATGTTATTAAGTTTTCTTTTCTCACTTTTCTTGTGAACTGTAACGAGGGGTGTTAAGTATGTAAAGTTTCTGCTATAATAATGAGAGATGTTTGTATAATCATAGTTCTATTACTTAAGTCTATTTTTTTGTCATTTCCGATAAATGGACATTTATTAGGACGTGACACACATGAACCTGGACACGTTCATGGGAGACAGGGAACACTGTTGGGAGAACATCACTTAGACCAGCGACAACTCTCTCACACTACCCACTCGTAGATACCAGAGAGAGATAGAAGGAGGTGGGAAGAAGAAGACAGGAACACCAAGATTTTACGTGGTTCGGAGGCAAGAAGCCTTCCTACGTCCACGGCCACAGCAGCTTTCAATGCTTCTTCTTCAAGAAAAGATACACCCTATGTCACATACAAAGAGGACAAAACCTCCCTTTATATACTGGGAGGAAAGGCGCCACAATCGAGTCACACAAGGGCAAAAGGGTCCTGTCTCTGAATCGCCTCAGAACGACATTCGACTGTATGAGTCGAATCCTCCATATTTGACATTCGACTGCATGAGTTGAATTCTTCATGCTGACATTCGACTTCATGAGTCGAATCATTCACATCTGACATTCGACTACGTGAGTCGAATCATTCAATCGACTGCTTCAATTTCTGACTTCGGCTGTGGCAGTCGAATGTTGAACCCGCGACCTGACCCCTTATGGAGATCTGCTTCAGAGTTCGGGCTCCACATTCTAACAGAACACGGCCGAGTGCATAATGACACTACGGCGGTCTCTGGGAGTGGAACAGTAGGGAGAACCAGATGTGGAGGATTGCCTACTACTGTAAGTATTTTTGCTCATGTTTTGTCACGCCTACCAGCTCACCACTACAAAACAGGGCATGGCCGTCTAATTGGACTGTCGACAATATGTTTTTGTGTTGACGGACAAACCATCGATGTTTATTCCCATGATGATTTAACCTCCATTAGACTCTGGACATGATTTCATCCGTCGTCCATGATACAGTCGACACCCCAAAACCGTCATCTCTGTTAAATTGCCGACTATAATTTCAAATTTTTAACCGACAATGGTGAGGAACCGTTGTTCACGCTAGGCTCTCAAGAGGTATGAGAATGCTGCGTGGAGGTGTTGGTTCAGTGCGGCTACAAGCGGATCTCGTAAGTCGGCATGCGAGCAGGGGAAACAAGCAAGAAACGAAGAGAAGTTTCTCTATTACCATAACTAGCTACAGTTATAGAGAGAGAAATGAACAGTAGTAAAAATGAAAAAGGGGGAGAGAGAGAGAGAGAGAGAGAATACAAAAAAAGACATTACGTTCTATCTGTTCCAACTGCCTTTTCCTTGCAAAAAAATTACAGCCACAGAAGTTTTAAGCTTCGCTATCATTACACATTCCATGGAAAATTTTGAACCCTAACATTCCACAAAAAATTTGAAATTTGAGAATCATGAGACAACCGAAAATTTTATAACATGTCCACAATAAAATTCTTTAAATCTTCCCATCATAAGTACATATGCTTTCCAAATGCAAAATAAGTTCAACATCTCATAAACAAGTTTAAGGCTAAACAAGGTACACTCCTTTGTCCAAACCAGAACTGTAATACATGCAATCTTTCGATCATAATTTGGTCCCTAAAAACACAAGAAATTGAACATCTCTAAAAACAAGTACAAGTTGTTGAAATGAGTCATAGTTGATGTAATTTCGACTCAAATTGCATCCCTGCTCAACATGAGACGAACGAAATGTTACGCCGGGAGATATATTACCTCCAAGTCACAACAACAAGTACATATCATAGTTTTAAACAAATTGAATTTTAACTCAGCTAAAACAATATTTAAAAAAATATGCATGACATGCGTAGCATGTTTATTTAACTAGTATATAACAATGATCCTCAGCCAATAAACTTATAAACCCATCCTTCCTTCCCCCCTCATATATTCATGCAGTCGAGATTGAACAGAACAATATTCCCGAAGATATTCCTTTCCACTCATACAAAGAATAATGATGATTTATCCTTAACATGCATCTATTATCTTTAAAAGGAGAAGATTCCATATCAAGGTCCAAGTAGTGTGCCATTAATGCATGTCTTACATAACACACAAAATTAAATTACTTCTCCCATAACTTATGTCAATTTTTTGTAGTGAGAAACTTAAATCAGAATAGGTAGTTCTACATAGAAATTTGTAAAAAAAATCCTATTTAACTAGCTTATTCACCCATTTTTTCTTCATTCCAAAACATTTCAAGTTCATGAGCCATAAAAATAAATGTGTCTTATCAATTTGAGGTATGTGATTTATTATTACACCAGTTTCTTCAGATCATCAGCAAACTCATTACATGTTGACCCGAATGTACCAATTTTTGTCCAACACAACTTTTACTTGTTCTGCGGGAGATAAATCATAATATCATCTTCTTCTTTTTTGTCTTTTTTGGATTCATCTCATGATAAATGCAGAAGATAACCTCCCCCAAGATTTCACAAACATATAAGTTTTAAACCACATCCGCATCCTCTCATCTAAGCGTTTATCATATAAGAAGGAGAAACCATACATGTGAAGATCCACATTCTAAGATTTATCTATTCTTGGAGAGAGGGATTTTTTTGTTTTCAACCCCTAAATTCTTTCGCATTAGGAAATAACCTCTGCAATCCGTCTATTTATTAATAAATCTCAAAATCTCTATCGTATATAATAAAAAAAAAAACCATATTGTTTGTAGCCATGAGAGAAAGTCTGATTCCAATGGTTCATCGTAACTTTGAGTTTAAAAATGACGCTAATGTCCCCTTTTATGAACCTCACCCTTCTCCGCCTCCAACCCGCCCCTTCCCCACCTGTCACTGCCTCCCCCTCCGACCCTGTCAACTCTTCATGTTGCCCTTAGCTATGGAGACTTAGAGGAGGTGTGAATGGGTCTAAATCGTGGTATATATATAGTTTAAGTTTCGTAGCAGTTACCAAGAGAAATATGAATATGCAGGAATGAAAAAGTAAGCACACAAGTGACACCAAGATTATCAGATTGGTGTTGACCTACTCAATACTTATGTAACACCCCAAAAATTTAGGGATTTAAAAAATTATAAATAAATCAAAATAAATAATTTCTGTATTTATCGGAATGATAAAACTTACGTACCATTAGCGTACAAGAGAAAACACATCGAAAAATTCGTAAAAATTATAAATCAACCCCAAATATTGTCCCTAAGTGTTCCACGAAGAAACTCGTGCAACGAAAAATCCGATTGGCCGAGTGTACGTCACACGTGACAAATTATCCGAATTTAGAAACTAAGTCGGAAAATTGTTAACGCGAAAAAATAACCTGATCATAAATTAAATAAACATGTTGGAGAGATTTCCAACATCATGTATTAATAACCCATTAACAAGATTGGCCAATGGAGCACATTTGGCCCAAGGATAAAAATTGGGACAAGAAATACCCAGAAATTTGTGTATGTAATTATGCAGTGATTAGGGAGGGCAAATTAGGGTTAAAATTAGTGGTAATGGCCATGCATGGCAAGCAAAATCGTGGCCAACCCTTTATGACACCTTCCCATGGTGTAGCTACCTCCTTTGCGTGAGAGAATCCTAGATTTTGGAAAGTAGAAAGCAGAATTCGCAGCTCCCTTCCTAGTCCCATTAGGACATGTAAATACACCCTAAATCTATAAGAACTCGTCACTAAACTCTTGGGGAAGGTTTGGAAACGAGTTGGGGTCGTTTGGAGGTGGGCTAGGGCTTCAGAGGAGGAGGAGGAGAAAGGCTGGGAACCGGAGCTTCATCCCCTTCATCCTCTGCTGCGTCCAAAATGATGACATCTCTTAGATCTTCACAAAGGTAGGTGTTCTCGGGCCAAGATTAAAGAAAACCAATACCATCTTGTAGAGCTTCGAGTCTAGTTTCATTTGCACTTGATTTGCCCAATTTTCATGGAGTATACATGGAGTATTAGTCGTTTTCCCTAAGTCGCGCACAGTTAGGGATTTTTAAGTTCTTCTTATTATGCATGTGATTCGAGACCGAATTAGACTAAACCCCCATCATGAAAGTTATGCTATTAGTAGTCCTCGTCATGTTTTGTGTTGAACACTTTGTCTAAAAGTCATTGGTTAGAGAGTTATAAGCATGTTAAGAGAGCCACTACATGAACCTGTGTTTTGGGGATGCACTTGGCCTTTACATTCTTCATATTTTTCACAAGATTTGAGACTGAATTAGGTCAAACACCCAACATCAAAGTTCTTCTACTCATTGTCATGGTCATCTTTCATCTTAAATGTTTTTTCTAAATGTCATTAGATAGGTAGATAAAGCATGGTAATAGGTTCGCTGTGTTTTCTGGCATTTTTGGGCAGCGTTTGGAATCACGTCTGCTCCGGGCGACGCGATTCCCGCGCCCTCTAAATCGTGACCGTGAGGCCGGACGCGATTAGATCGCTGACCAGTCAACCCGCACGTGGGCCTTTGCGCCTGCCTGGGAGTCTGTGCAAGTTTGAATTGCAACGGGATCCCCGGAAGCGATTCAGGTAGTTTTCCCACCCATCGGATTATTTAATTATTCCTGTAAGGCGTCGCTATATCCCGACATGATATAGCTTGAAAGGCGGCCATGTAGGCCGACGCGATTCAGTTTTTGCATCGTTTGACCTGTTTACCTGTACACTATTTTGTAAAAATGTCCACTGTGTTGGACGCTATTCATAGGCCGACCCGAGGCTGTACTTTTTAGTCAGTCAGTCAGTCAGTCAGTCAGCATGTTAGTCTTTGTGGTCCGTCAGCATGTTGCATAGTGTTCCATAGTGTGCATTGGACTAAAAGAAATCCATCAATTTGAAAGCGGTAATGATATGAATATGATTCTAATGTGTAAATGTGATTGACCTTATGTTCATTTGATTATCTTGTGATCTTACTTATTGTCAATTGGACATGATAAGAATATGATGTGAATGTATGGGAAAACACATGTTAGCGTAGACGTGTTTAGTTAAAGTGTTTCATCATGGTTTGTATATGAGTTTCTTTAAGTTATATGATTTCTGATGTTTCAGTTATTTGTTCATATTGCATACATGTTAGGAAAGATCCGTGACACGTCACTTACACCTTTGCACGAATAGGCACACCCTTCTTGGGGAATTGAGAGCTCTCTGTCGGTCATTCCGAATCGGCAAGACTAGCGATCTTTTCCTTAAGACCTCCGTAAGTCTCCGCTCTGTATGGATTCCCACATAGAGGCCAAGCTGGTTGAACCATGAAGTACCCTGGAGATAGAGAGCACATGTTCCGCGTACGATCTGTCATTAGTTATCCTCATGTCAAGACAATAACGAATTATGAAACATAAGATACGTCGTTATACTGCCCATTGTTCTCTTGAGCTATTTGTCACACCTTGACTCTATGATGATCATGTTCTTATTACATTGAGCTTATTATTGAAATTCTTGGCCATGATATGAATATGTTGTTCGGCACAACGTAAGACTTTGGTCCATTTGACTAATGCTTGTGCAATAGGGGCCCTGTCTGGTCCTGGGGAAGAGCACCCCAACGTACTTATTAACCGCGGGAGTATGAACTTGTGGTGCTTGGCATGGCACTAATACGATATCCAAGATTTGTGGGAATGTGCCTTCGTTTGATATGATATGATAAGTTTGATTTGATATGATATGATAAGATTTGATATGATACGTCTGTTCATGTGAATACATGATATCGATATGGCCAATGTCTTTTGATATGATTCTACTCTTCAAATATCCGTCCATTGTATATGCAACTCGATATTTGATATGACATCTGTTCTATTCCGCTATTTAACTTGTTAGAAAAGCATGCATTAGAATTATCATGTTCATGTGCATATTGCCTATTTAAAATGTTAATCATGTATATTAGTGCCCGCACAATATTGAGATGTAAATCCTACTGAGCTAGTTTGCTCACCCTATCATCATGTCCTTTTCAGGTAGTGATGAGAAACCGTGGAGTCTGATGGGGCAAGGCAAGAGTGATGAGCACCCGATATTGAGGAGATGAAGTATTAGGAATAGATATTGAGTAGTCTATGTATTAGTGAAACATTTTCATTTGAATAAGGGACCCTTTAGTTGGTTCTTCTTATGTAAGGTTGTAGCTAGTTGAATGAAATGGAATAAAGTATACTTTTGGTGACCATTATATTCTCAAATGTGTTTTTATGTTCAATTGTGACTCTGCGCTATTCAACTGTGATACGTCTATTTGTATCATTCATGCACCTCGGTATTTATTCCACTACTAAATATCGAGGCGTGACAGTTGGCATGAGAGCCTGAACTTTAGGGTCCAAGGGAATAGGAATATAGAATGAAACTAGATCACACGAGTCAAAATCTATCGTACCTAATGTGAGCTTGGGTAGAACCATGGGAATAGAAGTCACATGTGATATTTAGATGACTGACTTATATTATTATCTTGAAGGTACTTATTACCTCAATGGCCGCTGAACGTGCCCAGACTAGGAACATGCAACAAACAATACAGAACTTGACTCAGGCTATCCGGCAAGCCACCCAGGGTGGAGATAACCGCGGAGCTGGTGATCTCCATCGAATTTTCAGAGTATGGATCCGCCTAGGTTGAAGGGAGTACTGACCCAGATGTTGTTGAACACTGGGTTAAGGAAATTGAAAGGATATTCAGGGTCATGCAATGCACAGACCAAAACAAAGTACTGCTGGTGACTTTCCAATTGGTGAAGGATGCCAGGGCATGGTGGGAGTCGGTGGAAGCAACACTGAATGGCCAACAACTAACATGGGCTCAGTTCATTGAGCGATTCAACACCAAGTACTTTTCTGAGAGGGTCCAGGAACGGAAAGTAGCCGAATTTGCGGCTTTGAAGTAGAGAGGACTCACTGCGGCCGAGTATGAGGCCCAATTCTCGTCTGTCCCGATATGTTGTTCACTTGATTGGGACAGAAAGAATGAAGGCGAAACGCTTTCTGAATGGCTTGAGGCCCCAGTTCATCACTCAACTGGCGCCAATGGACATTCAAACCTATGCTGACATGGTAAAGAAGGCTCAGTTACTGGAAGATGCCATGGAGATTGTCGAAAGAATTAAGGAAAAATCCGTGAAAAGGGAGAAAGTGTCTGCTGTAGGAAGGTATCAGCCGACCATTGGGAAGAAAAGGCCCAGTGGTGGTTTTACTGAACAAGACGATAAGAAGCCGAAGGAGTTAGGTAAGCAGATAGTGGTGTCAACGGGAGAAAGGTGCAAACACTGTGACAAAGCTAGTCACCGGTCTGAACAATACTGGAGAGGCGCAAGGGAGATGTCTGCGCTGTGGTAGTCGTGACCACAGGATCTCGGACTGCCCAATGCTGAAAGAACAAGCCCCTCAAGACAAGCGTCCGAATGGACAGAAGAGGCAAGGCCACTTGCAAGCTATTCAGGAACCTGAAGCTACTGAAGAAGGAGGTATCGTGGAAGGTACACTTACTATTATTTCCCGACCCGCATATGTTCTATTTGATACGGGAGCTACGCATTCCTTTATATCCCAAACATTTGTGATACCCTACCTGTGAAACCCGTCCCAATGAAATCTGGAATAGTTGTGTCAACCCTGATTGGTCTTGGCACCAATCTTACAAACCATCTGCCATCTAGTGAAGTGTGATTGAACCAAAAACCTACCTGCAAATTTAATATGCATAGACATGGAGGGGTATGATGTGATACTGGGAGCAGACTGGTTGTCTGAACATGGGGCTAGTATCAACTGCAGGAGAAGTCGGGTAACCTTTAGCCATTACCCAAAACTAATGTTCACAGGGGATAGAAACCGTAGGAGATTGTCACTTATCTCTGCATTACAAGCCAAAAGGATGATGAGGAAAGGTTGTATGGCCTTTCTTGCTATTGTTGTCATCACAAAGAAGGAAGTCAAAGTTGAGGACATCCATATTGTCAGCGAGTATGCTGACGTCTTTCCCGAAGACTTGTCAGGAATTCTCCTGAGCGAGAGGTCGATTTTACCATCGAATTGGTCCCTGGAGCAGCACCAGTATCTAGGGCACCATATAGAATGTCCCCCATAGAACTGAAGGAATTAAAAGAGCAATTGATGGAACTGTTAGAGAAGGGATTCATCCGACCAAGCACATCACCATGGGGTGCACCTGTCCTCTTATCAAGAAGAAAGATGGGTCGATGAGGCTGTGCATAGACTACAGACAACTAAGCCAGTTAACCATCAAGAACAAATATCCTCTACCAAGGATTGATGAGTTGTTTAATCAATTATTGGAGCTAAATACTTCTCTAAAATAGATCTCAGATCCGGCTATCACCAATTGAGGATCAAAGGAGAAGACATTCACAAGGCAGCCTTCCGAAGTAGGTATGGGCATTATGAATTTATTGTTATGCCTTTTGGACTAACAAATGCCCCTGCAGTTTTCATGTAGTTGATGAATAGCATTTATCGCCCATATCTTGATAAATTTGTGGTGGTATCATCGATGATATATTGATCTATTCCAAGACAAAGGAAGAACATGAGGAGCATTTGAGGATTGCATTGTAGATTTTAAGGGAGAATAAACTATATGCCAAGCTAAGCAAATGTGAATTCTGGCTTGAGGAGGTATCCTTTTTAGGGCATGTGGTAACTAGGATGGTATCGTTGTTGATCCATCAAAGGTTGAGGCTGTGTTGAAATGGGAAAGACCGACAGGCGTCACAGAGATCAGGAGCTTCTGAGATTAGCAGGATATTATCGAAGGTTTATAAAGGATTCTCAAATATTGTCGTACCATTAACCAAGCTAATCGGAAGGAAAATCCATTTATGTGGACCGATGAATGTGAAGAGAGCTTTAACAACTTGAAGAAGTGTCTGACTACTGCTCCTGTCCTCGCCTTACTCACTGAAGAGGGAGGATTTGAAATTTATTCAGATGCTTCTGGAACAGGTCTGGGATGTGTCTTAATGCAACAATGGAAAGTAATAGCATATGCCTCAAGACAGTTGAAGATCCACGAAGTGAACTACCCGATTCTTGACCTGGAGTTAGCAGCTGTAGCATTCGCCTTGAAGATTTGGAGGCATTACATCTATGGTGAGCAATTTAAATTTTTTTCTGACCATAAGAGTTTAAAATACTTATTCTCACAGAAGGAGCTTAACATGAGACAAAGAAGGTGGTTAGAATACCTCAAGGACTTTGACTTTTCCATTCAATATCACCCTGGGAAAGTGAATGTAGTGGCAGATGCTAAGTAGACAACCAGGAGCTATGCTAGCTAGTATGATGCTGGGCGAATGGAAGTTACTGGAGCAATTTGCAAGCTTGAACTTATACATGGGAAAGAAGGAAAAGCAAGTAATGATTTCCAATCTCCAGATACAATCCGATCTACTGACCGAAATCAAGGAGAAACAGGGAGAGGATCTATTCTTAGTTGAGATCAGGGAGAAGCTAGAACAAAGACCTGACTTTCTCTATCAGCTGATGGAAGATTACTATTTCGAGGTAGAACATGTGTCCCTGATCATGGAGAACTCAAGAAGAGGTTATTAAATGAAGCTCATCAGTCCAAGTACACGATTCACCCTAGATCAACAAAGATGTACCAAGACTTAAAAAGGTCATATTGGTGGCCAAACATGAAGAGGGATGTGGCCGATCAGTCATACTGTTAACATGCATGAAAGTCAAGGCCGAGCATTTCCGTACAGCTGGTGGACTACTACCACTAGAAATCCCAGAATGGAAGTGGGATAGCATCGGTATGGACTTTATCATGGGCTTGCCCAAGACTAGAGGCAGAATGGATGCAATTTGGGTAATAGTTGATCAATTGACTAAGTCGGCTCATTTCTTGCCGATTAAGAGTACCTGGTCAGTGGATGTATTGGTTGCACTATATGTTAAGGAAATAGTTAGATTGCATGGGGTTCCATCTAACATAATATCAGATCGGGACCCTAGATTTACTTCACACTTATGGAAGGGTTTACAAGCAGCAATGGGTACTAAACTAAACTTTAGTATTGCCTTCCATCCTCAGACTGATGGACAAACCGAAAGGAGCAATCAAATTGTGGAGGATATGCTTCGTGCTCTGGTGCTAGATTTTAGAGGTCAATGGGACGATCAGTTATACCTGATGGAGTTTGCATATAACAACAGCTATCAGGCAAGTATTAAGATGGCACCATTTGAAGCCTTATATGGCAGAAGTTGCAGATCACCACTTTGTTAGGAAGAGGTTGGGGAGAACCAATGGGTTGGACCCGACTTAATTGAGGCAACCGTCAGAAAGGTTCAGATTGTCAGGGAACCTCTGAAGATAGCACAATCTAGGTAGAAGAGTTATGCAGACAAGAGAAGAGAGAACTAGAATTTCAGGTTGGTGAACATGTTTTCTTGAAGGTCTCACCTTCAAGGGGAATTCAAAGATTTGGGATCAAAGGAAAGTTGAGTCCCAGATTTATCGAACCATTTGAAATTCTGGAAAGGATTGGTCAGGTGGTGTATAGACTTGCACTACCTCCACAGCTGGCGAACGTGCATAATGTGTTCCACATATCCATGCTGAGGAAGTACTTATTCAATGCCGACCATGTAATCAACCATGAGGACTTGGAGATTCGGGAGGACCTGACTTATGAAGAGAAGCCAATCAAACTACTGGATCAGAAGATTCAACGACTCAGAAATCGTACCATACCTATGGTGAAGGTCCAATGGAGTCGAGACGGAATTACCAACGCTACCTGGGAAACGAAGGAAAGAATGAAGAAAAACCACTCAGAACTATTCTCAGGTACGAACTATACCATTATGTGTAACTTTGGGGACCAAATTTCTTAAGTGGGGGAGGATGTAAACCCCGAAAATTTAGGGATTTAAAAAATTAGAAAATAAATCAAAATAAATAATTTTCGCATTTATCGGAATGATAAAACTTACGTACCATTAGCGTACAAGAGAAAACACATCGGAAAATTCCGTAAAAATTATAAATCAACCCCAAGTATTGTCCCTAAGTGTTCCACGAAGAAATTCATGCAAAAAAAAATCTGATTCACCGAGTGTACGTCACACGTGACAAATTACCCGAATTTAGAAACTAAGTCGGAAAATTGTTAACGCGAAACAATAACCCGACCATAAATTAAATAAACATATTGGAGAGACTTCCAACATCATGTATTAATAACCCATTAACAAGATTTGGCAATGGAGCACATTTGGCCCAAGGATAAAAATGGGACAAGAAAATACCTAGATGTAATATGCAGTGATTAGGGAGGGCAAATTAGGGTTAAAATTAGTGATAACGACCATGCATGGCAAGACAAATCGTGCCCAACCCTTTATGACACCTTCCCATGGTGTAGCTACCTCCTTTGGGTGAGAGAATCCCAGATTTGGAAGTAGAAGTAGAAAGCTGAATTTGCAGCCCCCTTTCCTAGTCCCATTAGGACATGTAAATACACCCTAAATCTATAAGAACTCGTCACTAAACTCTTGGAGAAGGTTTGGCAACGAGTTTGGGTCGTTTGGAGGTGGGCTAGGGCTTCAGAGGAGGAGGAGAAAGGCTGGGAACCGGAGCTTCATCCCCTTCATCCTCTGCTGCATCCAGAATGATGACATCTCTTAGATCTTCACAAAGGAAGGTGTTCTCGAGCCAAGATTAAAGAAAAACAATAGCATCTTGTAGAGCTTCGAGTCTAGTTTCATTTGCACTTGATTTTCCCAATTTTCATGGAGTATACATGGAGTATTAGTCATTTTCCCTAAGTCGCGCACAGTTAGGGCTTTTTACTTCTTCTTACTATGTACACGATTCGAGACCGAATTAGACTAAACCTCCATCATGAAAGTCATGTTACTAGTAGTCCTCATCATGTTTTGTGTTGAACACTTTGTCTAAAAGTCATTTGTTAGAGAGTTATAAGCATGTTAAGAGAGCCACTGCATGAACCTATGTTTTCGGGATGTACTTGACCTTTATGTTCTTCATATTTTTCATGAGATTTGAGACCAAATTAGGTCAAACCCCCAACATCAAAGTTCTTCTACTCATTGTCATGGTCATCTTTCATCTAAAACATTTTATCTAACTGTCATTAGATAGGGAGATATAAGCATGGTAACAGGTTAGCTATGTTTTCTAACGTTTTCGGGCAGCGTTTGGAATCGCGTCCTCTCCAGGCGACGGGATTCCCGCGCCCTCTGAATCGTGACCATGAGGCCGAACGTAATTAGGTCGCTGACCAATCAACCCGCGCATGGGCCTTCATGCCTATCTGGGAGTCTGTGCCAGTCTGAACTGCGGCGAGATCCCCAGACACGATTTAGGCAGTTTTCCGCCCATCGGATTATTTAATGATTTCCTGTAAGGCGTCGCTATATCTCGACGCGATTTAGCTTGAAAGGCGGCCATGTAGGCCGACGCGATTCAATTTCGGCACCGTTTGGCCTGTTTACCTATACACTGTTTTGTAAAAATGGCCACTGTGTTGGACGCTATTCATAGGTCGACCCGAGGCTGTACTTTTCAGTCAGTCAGTCAGCATGTTAGTCTTTGTGGTCCGTCAGCATGTTGCATAGTGTTCCATAGTGTGCATTGGCCTAAAAGAAATCCATCAATTTGAAAGTGGTAATGATATGATGATATGATTCTAATGTGTAAATGTGATTGACCTTATGTTCATTTGATTATCTTGTGATCTTACTTATTGTCAATTGGACATGATAAGAATATGATGTGAATGTATGGGTGAACACATGTTAGCGTAGACGTGTTTAGTTAAAGTGTTTCATCATGATTTGTATATGAGTTTCTTTAAGTTATATGATTTCTGATGTTTCAGTTATTTGTTCATATTGCATACATGTTAGGAAAGATCCGTGACACGTCACTTACACCTTTGCACGAATAGGCACACCCTTCTTGGGGAATTGAGAGCTCTCTGTCGGTCATTCCGAATCGGCAAGACTAGCGATCTTTTCCTTAAGACCTCCGTAAGTCTCGCTCTGTATGGATTCCCACATAGAGGCCAAGCTGGTTGAACCATGAAGTACCCTGGAGATAGAGAGCACATGTTCCGCGTACGATCTGTCATTAGTTATCCTCATGTCAAGACAATAACGAATTATGAAACATAAGATACGTCGTTATACTGCCCATTTGTTCTCTTGAGCTATTTGTCACACCTTGACTCTATGATGATCATGTTCTTATTACATTGAGCTTATTATTGAAATTCTGTGGCCATGATATGAATATGTTTGTTCGGCACAACGTAAGACTTTGGTCCATTTGACTAATGCTTGTGCAATAGGGGCCTGTCTGGTCCTAGGGAAGAGCACCCCAACGTACTTATTAACCGCGGGAGTATGGACTTGTGGTGCTTGACATGCTAATACGATATCCAAGATTTGTGGGAATGTGCCTTCGTTTGATATGATATGATAAGTTTGATTTGATATGATATGATAAGATTTGATATGATACGTCTGTTCATGTGAATACATGATATCGATATGGCCAATGTCTTTTGATATGATTCTACTCTTCAAATATCCGTCCATTGTATATGCAACTCGATATTTGATATGACATCCGTTCTATTCCGCTATTTAACTTGTTAGAAAAGCATGCATTAGAATTATCATGTTCATGTGCATATCTGCCTATTTAAAATGTTAATCATGTATATTAGTGCCCGCACAATATTGAGATGTAAATCCTACTGAGCTAGTTTGCTCACCTATCATCATGTCCTTTTCAGGTAGTGATGAGAAACCCGTGGAGTCTGATGGGGCAGGGCAAGAGTGATGAGCACCCGATATTGAGGAGATGAAGTATTAGGAATAGATATTTGAGTAGTCTATGTATTAGTGAAACATTTTCATTTGAATAAGGGACCCTTTAGTGGTTCTTCTTATGTAAGGTTGTAGCTAGTTGAATGAAATGGAATAAAGTATACTTTTGGTGACCATTATATTCTCAAATGTGTTTTTATGTTCAATTGTGACTCTGCGCTATTCAACTGTGATACGTCTATTTGTATCATTCATGCACCTCGGTATTTATTCCACTACTAAATATCGAGGCGTGACAGTTGGTATCAGAGCCTGAACTTTAGGGTCCAAGGGAATAGGAATATAGAATGAAACTAGATCACACGAGTCAAAATCTATCGTACCTAATGTTAGCTTGGGTAGAACCATGGGAATAGAAGTCACATGTGATATATTTAGATGACTGACTTATATTATTATCTTGAAGGTACTTTACCTCAATGGCGCTGAACGTGCCCAGACTAGGAACATGCAACAAACAATACAGAACTTGACTCAGGCTATCCTGCAAGCCACCCAGGGTGGAGTAACCGCGGAGCTGGTGATCTCCATCGGAATTTTCAAAGTATGGATCCGCCTAGGTTTGAAGGGAGTACTGACCCAGATGTTGTTGAACACTGGGTTAAGGAAATTGAAAGGATATTCAGGGTCATGCAATGCACAGACCAGAACAAAGTACTGCTGGTGACTTTCCAATTGGTGAAGGATGCCAGGGCATGGTGGGAGTCGGTGGAAGCAACACTGAATGGCCAACAACTAACATGGGCTCAGTTCATTGAGCGATTCAACACCAAGTACTTTTCTGAGAGGGTCCAGAAACGGAAAGCAGTCGAATTTGCGGCTTTGAAGTAGAGAGGACTCACTGCGGCCGAGTATGAGGCCCAATTCTCTCGTCTGTCCCGATATGTTGTTCACTTGATTGGGGCAGAAAGAATGAAGGCGAAACGCTTTCTGAATGGCTTGAGGCCCCAGTTCATCACTCAACTGGCGCAATGGACATTCAAACCTATGCTGACATGGTAAAGAAGGCTCAGTTACTAGAAGATGCCATGGAGACTGTCGAAAGATTAAGGAAAAATCCGTGAAAAGGGAGAAAGTGTCTGCTGTAGGAAGGTATCAACCGACCATTGGGAAGAAAAGGCCCAGTGGTGGTTTTACTGAACAAGCCGATAGAAGCCGAAGGAGTTAGGTAAGCAGATAGTGGTGTCAACGGGAGAAAGGTGCAAACACTGTGACAAAGCTAGTCACCGGTCTGAACAATACTGGAGAGCGCAAGGGAGATGTCTGCGCTGTGGTAGTCGTGACCACAGGATCTCGGACTGCCCAATGCTGAAAGAACAAGCCCCTCAAGACAAGCGTCCGAATGGACAGAAGAGGCAAGGCCGCTTGCAAGCTATTCAGGAACCTGAAGCTACTGAAGAAGGAGGTATCGTGGAAGGTACACTTACTATTATTTCCCGACCCGCATATGTTCTATTTGATACGGGAGCTACGCATTCCTTTATATCCCAAACATTTGTTGATACCCTACCTGTGAAACCCGTCCCAATGAAATCTGAATAGTTGTGTCAACCCTGATTGGTCTTGGCACCAATCTTACAAACCATCTGCCATCTAGTGAAGTGTTGATTGAAACCCAAAACCTACCTGCAATTTAATATGCATAGACATGGAGGGGTATGATGTGATACTGGGAGCAGACTGGTTGTCTGAACATGGGGCTAGTATCAACTGCAGGAGAAGTCGGGTAACCTTTAGCCATTACCCAAACCTAATGTTCACAGGGGATAGAAACGCAGGAGATTGTCACTTATCTCTGCATTACAAGCCAAAAGGATGATGAGGAAAGGTTGTATGGCCTTTCTTGCTATTGTTGTCATCACAAAGAAGGAAGTCAAAGTTGAGGACATCCATATTGTCAGCGAGTATGCTGATGTCTTTCCCGAAGACTTGTCAGGAATTCTCCTGAGCGAGAGGTCGATTTTACCATCGAATTGGTCCCTGGAGCAGCACCAGTATCTAGGGCACCATATAGAATGTCCCCCATAGAACTGAAGGAATTAAAAGAGCAATTGATGGAACTGTTAGAGAAGGGATTCATCCGACCAAGCACATCACCATGGGGTGCACCTGTCCTCTTATCAAGAAGAAAGATGGGTCGATGAGGCTGTGCATAGACTACAGGCAACTAAACCAGTTAACCATCAAGAACAAATATCCTCTACCAAGGATTGATGAGTTGTTTGATCAATTATTTGGAGCTAAATACTTCTCTAAAATAGATCTCAGATCCGGCTATCACCAATTGAGGATCAAAGGAGAAGACATTCACAAGACAGCCTTCCAAAGTAGGTATGGGCATTATGAATTTATTGTTATGCCTTTTGGACTAACAAATGCCCCTGCAGTTTTCATGTAGTTGATGAATAGCATTTATCGCCCATATCTTGATAAATTTGTGGTGGTATTCATCGATGATATATTGATCTATTCCAAGACAAAGGAAGAACATGAGGAGCATTTGAGGATTGCATTGTAGATTTTAAGGGAGAATAAACTATATGCCAAGCTAAGCAAATGTGAATTCTGGCTTGAGGAGGTATCCTTTTTAGGGCATGTGGTAACTAGGGATGGTATCGTTGTTGATCCATCAAAGGTTGAGGCTGTGTTGAAATGGGAAAGACCGACAGGCGTCACAGAGATCAGGAGCTTTCTGAGATTAGCAGGATATTATCGAAGGTTATAAAGGATTTCTCAAATATTGCCGTACCATTAACCAAGCTAATCCGGAAGGAAAATCCATTTATGTGGACCGATGAATATGAAGAGAGCTTTAACAACTTGAAGAAGTGTCTGACTACTGCTCCTGTCCTCGCCTTACCCACTGAAGAGGAAGGATTTGAAATTTATTCAGATGCTTCTGGAACAAGTCTGGGATGTGTCTTAATGCAACAATGGAAAGTAATAGCATATGCCTCAAGACAGTTGAAGATCCACGAAGTGAACTACCGATTCTTGACCTGGAGTTAGCAGCTGTAGCATTCGCCTTGAAGATTTGGAGGCATTACATCTATGGTGAGCAATTTAAAGTTTTTTCTGACCATAAGAGTTTAAAATACTTATTCTCACAGAAGGAGCTTAACATGAGACAAAGAAGGTGGTTAGAATACCTCAAGGACTTTGACTTTTCCATTCAATATCACCCTGGGAAAGTCAATGTAGTGGCAGATGCTCTAAGTAGACAACCAGGAGCTATGCTAGCTAGTATGATGCTGGGCGAATGGAAGTTACTGGAGCAATTTGCAAGCTTGAACTTAGACATGGGAAAGAAGGAAAAGCAAGTAATGATTTCCAATCTCCAGATACAATCCGATCTACTGACCGAAATCAAGGAGAAACAGGGAGAGGATCCATTCTTAGTTGAGATCAGGGAGAAGCTAGAACAAAGACCGGACTTTCTCTATCAGCTGATGGAAGATTACTATTCGAGGTAGAACATGTGTCCCTGATCATGGAGAACTCAAGAAGAGGTTATTAAATGAAGCTCATCAGTCCAAGTACACGATTCACCCTAGATCAACAAAGATGTACCAAGACTTAAAAAGGTCGTATTGGTGGCCAAACTTGAAGAGGGATGTGGCCGATCAGTCATACTGTTTAACATGCATGAAAGTCAAGGCCGAGCATTTCCGTACAGCTGGTGGACTACTACCACTAGAAATCCCAGAATGGAAGTGGGATAGCATCGGTATGGACTTTATCATGGGCTTGCCCAAGACTAGAGGCAGAATGGATGCAATTTGGGTAATAGTTGATCGATTGACTAAGTCGGCTCATTCTTGCCGATTAAGAGTACCTGGTCAGTGGATGTATTGGTTGCACTATATGTTAAGGAAATAGTTAGATTGCATGGGGTTCCATCTAACATAATATCGGATCGGGACCCTAGATTTACTTCACACTTATGGAAGGTTTACAAGCAGCAATGGGTACTAAACTAAACTTTAGTATGCCTTCCATCCTCAGACTGATGGACAAACCGAAAGGAGCAATCAAATTGTGGAGGATATGCTTCGTGCTCTGGTGCTAGATTTTAGAGGTCAATGGGATGATCAGTTATACCTGATGGAGTTTGCATATAACAACAGCTATCAGGCAAGTATTAGATGGCACCGTTTGAAGCCTTATATGGCAGAAGTTGCAGATCACCACTTTGCTAGGAAGAGGTTGGGGAGAACCAATGGGTTGGACCCGACTTAATTGAGGCAACCGTCAGAAAGGTTCAGATTGTCAGGGAACCTCTGAAGATAGCACAATCTAGGTAGAAGAGTTATGCAGACAAGAGAAGAGAGAACTAGAATTTCAGGTTGGTGAACATGTTTTCTTGAAGGTCTCACCTTCAAGGGGAATCAAAGATTGGGATCAAAGGAAAGTTGAGTCCCAGATTTATCGGACCATTTGAAATTCTGGAAAGGATTGGTCAGGTGGTGTATAGACTTGCACTACCTCCACAGCTGGCGAACGTGCATAATGTGTTCCACATATCCATGCTGAGGAAGTACTTATTCAATGCCGACCATGTAATCAACCATGAGGACTTGGAGATTCGGGAGGACTGACTTATGAAGAGAAGCCAATCAAACTATTGGATCAGAAGATTCAACGACTCAGAAATCGTACCATACCTATGGTGAAGGTCCAATGGAGTCGAGACGGAATTACCAACGCTACTTGGGAAACGAAGGAAAGAATGAAGAAAAACCACTCAGAACTATTCTCAGGTACGAACTATACCATTATGTGTAACTTTGGGGACCAAATTCTTAAGTGGGGGAGGATGTAACACCCCGAAAATTTAGGGATTTAAAAAATTAAAAAATAAATCAAAATAAATAATTTCCGCATTTATCGGAATGATAAAACTTACGTACATTAGCGTACAAGAGAAAACACATCGGAAAATTCCGTAAAAATTATAAATCAACCCCAAATATTGTCCCTAAGTGTTCCACGAAGAAATTCATGCAACAAAAATCTGATTCACCGAGTGTACGTCACACGTGACAAATTACCCGATTTAGAAACTAAGTCGGAAAATTGTTAACGCGGAAAAAAAACCCGACCATAAATTAATTAAACATATGGAGAGACTTCCAAATCATGTATTAATAACCCATTAACAAGATTGGCCAATGGAGCACATTTGGCCCAAGGATAAAAATTGGGACAAGAAAATACCTAGATGTAATTATGCAGTGATTAGGGAGGGCAAATTAGGGTTAAAATTAGTGATAATGGCATTCATGACAAGACAAATCGTGCCCAACCCTTATGACACCTTCCCATGGTGTAGCTACCTCCTTTGGGTGAGAGAATCCCAGATTTTGGAAAGTAGAAAGCTGAATTTGCAGCCCCCTTTCCTAGTCCCATTAGGACATGTAAATACACCCTAAATCTATAAGAACTCGTCACTAAACTCTTGGAGAAGGTTTGGCAACGAGTTTGGGTCGTTTGGAGGTGGGCTAGGGCTTCAGAGGAGGAGGAGAAAGGCTGGGAACCGGAGCTTCATCCCCTTCATCCTCTGCTGCATCCAGAATGATGACATCTCTAGATCTTCACAAAGGAAGGTGTTCTCGGGCCAAGATTAAAGAAAAAATAGCATCTTGTAGAGCTTCGAGTCTAGTTTCATTTGCACTTGATTTTCCAATTTTCATGGAGTATACATGGAGTATTAGTCATTTTCCCTAAGTCGCGCACAGTTAGGGCTTTTTACCTCTTCTTACTATGTACACGATTCGAGACCGAATTAGACTAAACCTCCATCATGAAAGTCATGTTACTAGTAGTCCTCATCATGTTTTGTGTTGAACACTTTGTCTAAAAGTCATTTGTTAGAGAGTTATAAGCATGTTAAGAGAGCCACTGCATGAACCTATGTTTTCGGGATGTACTTGACCTTTATGTTCTTCATATTTTTCATGAGATTTGAGACCAAATTAGGTCAAACCCCAACATCAAAGTTCTTCTACTCATTGTCATGGTCATCTTTCATCTAAAACATTTTATCTAACTGTCATTAGATAGGGAGATATAAGCATGGTAACAGGTTAGCTATGTTTTCTAACGTTTTCGGGCAGCGTTGGAATCGCGTCCTCTCCAAGCGACGGGATTCCCGCGCCCTCTGAATCGTGACCATGAGGCCGAACGCGATTAGGTCGCTGACCAATCAACCCCCGCATGGGCCTTCATGCCTATCTGGGAGTCTGTGCCAGTCTGAACTGCGGCGAGATCCCCAGACACGATTTAGGCAGTTTTCCCGCCCATCGGATTATTTAATGATTTCTTGTAAGGCGTCGCTATATCTCGACGCGATTTAGCTTGAAAGGCGGCCATGTAGGCCGACGCGATTCAATTTCTGCACCGTTTGGCCTGTTTACCTGTACACTGTTTTGTAAAAATGTCCACTGTGTTGGACGCTATTCATAGGTCGACCCGAGGCTGTACTTTTCAGTCAGTCAGTCAGCATGTTAGTCTTTGTGGTCCGTCAGCATGTTGCATAGTGTTCCATAGTGTGCATTGGCCTAAAAGAAATCCATCAATTTGAAAGCGGTAATGATATGAATATGATTCTAATGTGTAAATGTGATTGACCTTATGTTCATTTGATTATCTTGTGATCTTACTTATTGTCAATTGGACATGATAAGAATATGATGTGAATGTATGGGTGAACACATGTTAGCGTAGACGGTTTAGTTAAAGTGTTTCATCATGGTTTGTATATGAGTTTCTTTAAGTTATATGCTTTCGATGTTTCAGTTATTTGTTCATATTGCATACATGTTAGGAAAGATCCGTGACACGTCACTTACACCTTTGCACGAATAGGCACACCTTCTTGGGGAATATAGAGATCTCTTCCGGTCATTCCAAATCGGCAAGACTAGCGATCTTTTCCTTAAGACCTCCGTAAGTCTCCGCTCTGTATGGATTCCCACATAGAGGCCAAGCTGGTTGTACCATGAAGTACCCTAAAGATAGAGAGCACATGTTTCGCGTATGATTTGTCATTAGTTATCCTTATGTCAAGACAATAACGAATTATGAAACATAAGATACATCGTTATACTGCCCATTTGTTCTCTTGAGCTATTTGTCACACCTTGACTCTATGATGATCATGTTCTTATTACATTGAGCTTATTATTGAAATTCCGTATCCATGATATGAAATGTTTGTTCGGCACAACGTAGGACTTCGGTCCATTTGACTAATGCCTGTGCAATAGGGGCCCTGTCTGGTCTTGGGAAGAGCGCCCCAACGTACTTATTAACCGCTGGAGTATGGACTTGTGGTGCTTGGCATGGCACTGATACGATATGCAAGATTTGTGGGAATGTGCCTTCGTTTGATATGATATGATAAGTTTGATTTGATATGATATGATAAGATTTGATATGATACCTCTGTTCTTGTGAATACATGATATCTGTATGGCCAATCTCTTTTGATATGATTCTACTCTTCAAATATCCGTCCATTGTATATGCAACTCGATATTTGATATGACATCCGTTCTGTTCCGCTATTTAACTTGTTAGAAAAGCATGCATTAGAATTATCATGTTCATGTGCATATCTGCCTATTTAAAATGTTAATCATGTATATTAGTGCCCGCACAATATTGAGATGTAAATCCTACTGAGCTAGTTCACTCGCCCTATCATCCTGTCCTTTTCAGGTAGTGATGAGAAACCTGTGGAGTCCGATGGGGCAGGGCAAGAGTGATAAAACCCGACATTGAGGAGATGAAGTAGTAGGAATAGATATTTGAGTAGTCTATGTATTAGTGAAAATTTTCATTTGAATAAGGACCCTTTAGTTCGTTCTTCTTATGTAAGGTTGTAGCTAGTTGAATGAAATGGAATAAAGTATACTTTTGGTGACCATATTATATTCTCAAATGTGTTCTTATGTTCAATTGTGACTCTGCGTTATTCAACTGTGATACGTCTATTTGTATCGTTCACGCACCTCGGTATTTATTTCGCTGCTAAATATCGGGGCGTGACAACCTACGTCCAGTCCCCAAGTAAAAATACCTTGAGATTCTACTATAATACTATAGCTAAAACGACCAAATCAATAAAAACGATCTCCTGCAGGTACAACCACCACACTTGATCCTCTCAGGTCTTCTCCTTTCTAATCAAGGAGGAAAACAAACACAACATGTAACACCCTAGGTTTTCTGAAGTAGTCATTTACTATGTTGCTATATTGTTTTGAATTGTTCTGGTTAGGACCCCTTGATGGTGGGATCCTATGCCGTCAAGCTTTGTTAATGACAACATAATATGTCGTTAACCCCAGGTCTGTGGCAGTATTTTTCACCGTTTACTTATTGGGTTTTATAAGATTTTCGGATCTTTGAAGTTAACGACAAGATCGAACGTCGTCTATTTCCATCTTGATGTCAGTCTATCTTGACATTAAGATTCCTACGTTTCCAGTTTTCAAATCCGATTGCAACCCCAATTTCTTCGCGTAGAGAGTGGGAAATTCTGGGTACATTTCGGGCTCTATTTCCTCTCTTGATCACTACCCAAAGTCATATATATATATATATATATGGGTTATTTCTGTGAGGGAAGAACCTTTGATTGTCTAGGGTTTGGGTGAGAGATTTTGGGGGAGAGAGGGAGAGACTTCTTGAGGCTTGATCTGATGAGTTGAAGGCTTCCTTGATGTTCTACTGCTATACGGAGTTGCTGCTATACATGAAGAAGTTGTTGGCTCATGGGGATTGCATCAAAAAGGGACGTGGAGATTGAATTAAGGTGTGGAGACACACCTCTTTAGCTTGGTCGAGGAGGAATTCACCAACAGAATTGATCTTTGGGGTGGTTGTGTGAGGCAAGTAACTTAGGGTTTTCATTCATGTGCCTATCAAGTAGGGTTTTTCGATTTGTTACGATTGTCTTGGACCCCCAATTTTTGTTTCCTTTTGGTTTTAGTCTACAACTTCTGCAGATAGGAACTTGATAGCGAACTTTGCTGCCTCCAAGTTCATACGTTGACTGCAGTTGATGATGCTGTCAACACCTTTAACGGTGGACCCCTTGCCGTTAAGTTCATATTACTTTTCCATAAATTTGTTTTAAAGCATGTGAGGTGAATTTTGTGGGTCTTATGGATGGATTTTGGTTCTGATGGTTTTGACAGGGTGTGGTAGGTACTATGAAGTGATCATGTTGTCCTAAATATTTTCTGGTTATATATATTAATTTCTGTTATTTTTGTTCATGAGAAAATAAGTATGTTTAGGTTAGATTTAATTCCAAAAAATAGATGTCTCATGATATATTATTTATAATATTTTGTTTTGAAGTTAGGGTTATTGTGCTCATGTTTTTAGACTGTTAAATTTGAGTTTTCTCTGTTAATCCTATTTTTAAGAGTTAATGCAATAAATACTTGAAATTTGTTTTAAATTTGATAAATAGTTTCTTTACTTCGAAAATTATGAAAAATTAGACATATGTTATATAACATGTGTGTGACCTATAGTCCATGACAAGGCCACCATTCTTTGATGGCGAAGATTACCAGTATTGGAGGATGCATATGGAATGCTTCATTAGGGGTA